>CM060125.1:29055166-29095166 GCA_030522415.1 Channallabes apus | reverse complement strand
CACCATGGCAGGCGGCTTTGTCCTCCACGACCCCCGGGTCAACAAGACGAGTGACTGACACAACACTCCGGCTCCATCCTCAAGACAATGGAGAGGACAGAGTGTCGCTTTTGTAACCGCTCTCGGCTTTATAACGCCATACACACACACACACACACACACACACACACACACACACACTCACACACACACATGCACAGAATGGACACATGGCACAGGGCCAGTCACAGATGGGTCCCGGTCTCTGTGTGCACGCTGGTTGTCATGGCGAGAGAACACAAGCGGCGCTAAAGGGGCTGAGACAAAAGCCGAGGGCCGGGACTCGTGTCTAAGAGATGGAGAGGGAGATTATTAGAGAAAAGAGAGAAGAGGGAGAGAGAGAGAGGCAGCATAAGTGTGTATGTCGATAACAATAGAGGCTTTTCTATAAGAAGCCAAATGTTTCAAAGTGTGACCGCAACAATAGGAAAAGAATAGCAGGGTGTACCCCAGTGCTCCCGAAATCCTGCGTCCTGATTGGCCAGGAGGTGTAGATTAATTTCCAGTCCTGACAGTCGTACAGCTGCAAATCACAACTTCATGCACACAAACACACACTTTATAATAGTCTCTATAGCAGCGACTTATTGAAGGATGTGTCCTGAGACTTTATGGAAGGAGTCTCCAGTGTCAGGACGTCATCGAGCATCGATCATCTGTAACGACTTGCTTGTGTGTGTGTGTGTGTGTGTGTGTGTGTCTGTTCCTGCATGGCTGCCATCTGCACAGCTGCTGGAGGAATTAAATATGAAAACAGGTTTATGGGGCATCGTAAAGGACGGGAGAGAAAAAACAGAAGTGTTCAATGCATTCCCCATCTGGAGAGAGAGAGAGAGAGAGAGAGAGAGAGAGATACAGCATGGAAGGGCAAGAGGTCAAGTGAAAATTTCACTGAACTTATCAACTGTTGATTTAACTGAAAGAAGTAATGATGATAGAGCGATCAGGCCAATCAATGCGTCTTGTGTCATTTTCAAGAGAAATACAATTCTTTAGATGACTTGGTGAATCATTTACAGTGTTTAATTAACAACCTTCTGAATCACTCACACCGAATCATTAATTCACATACATTAATTTTCTTTTTGATTCACTCGCTCACTCACTCACTCGCTCACTCACTCACTCGCTCACTCACTCACTCTTCTACTAAAGCACTCAGATTCATTTACTCATTTGCTGCATCACTTACACTTGAATCACTCACTTACTGAATCAGGCATTATTTAACTGAATCATTCAAACACTCACTCATTCACTCACTCAATCATTCATTCATTCATTCACTAACTCACGCATACACTCACTCACTCATGCACTCATTCATTCACTAACTCACTCAAACACTCAATACTCCATTCATTCACTAACTCACTCATATACTGACTCACTCATGTACTCAATCATTCATTCATTCACTCACTCATTCATGCACTCAATCCTCCATTCATTCACTAAGTCACTCATATAGTGACTCACTCATACACTCATTCATTCATTCACTAACTCACTCATACACTCACACACTCATGCACACATTCATTAATTCACTCACTCATTCATACACTCAATCCTCCATTCATTCACTAACTCACTCATATCCTGACTCACTCATGCACTCATTCATTCATTCATTCACTCACTCACTCATGTACTCAATCATGCACTCAATCATTCATTCATTCACTGTATAAATATGTATATAGTATACAGTGGTGTGAAAAACTATTTGCCCCCCTCCTGATTTCTTATTCTTTTGCATGTTTGTCACACAAAATGTTTCTGATGATCAAACACATTTAACTATTAGTCAAAGATAACACAAGTAAACACAAAATGCAGTTTTTAAATGAGGGGTTTTATTATTTAGGGAGAAAGAAAATCCAAACCTACATGGCCCTGTGTGAAAAAGTAATTGCCCCCTGAACCTAATAACTGGTTGGGCCACCCTTAGCAGCAATAACTGCAATCAAGCGTTTGTGATAAGTTGCAACGAGTCTTTTACAGCGCTCTGGAGGAATTTTGGCCCACTCATCTTTGCAGAATTGTTGTAATTCAGCTTTATTTGAGGGTTTTCTAGCATGAACCGCCTTTTTAAGGTCATGCCACAACATCTCAATAGGATTCAGGTCAGGACTTTGACTAGGCCACTCCAAAGTCTTCATTTTGTTTTTCTTCAGCCATTCAGAGGTGGATTTGCTGGTGTGTTTTGGGTCATTGTCCTGCTGCAGCACCCAAGATCGCTTCAGCTTGAGTTGACGAACAGATGGCCGGACATTCTCCTTCAGGATTTTTTGGTAGACAGTAGAATTCATGGTTCCATCTATCACAGCAAGCCTTCCAGGTCCTGAAGCAGCAAAACATCCCCAGACCATCACACTACCACCACCATGTTTTACTGTTGGTATGATGTTCTTTTTCTGAAATGCTGTGTTACTTTTACGCCAGATGTAACGGGACACGCACCTTCCAAAAAGTTAAACTTTTGTCTCGTCGGTCCACAAGGTATTTTCCCAAAAGTCTTTGCAATCATTGAGATGTTTTTTTAGCAAAATTGAGACGAGCCTTAATGTTCTTTTTGCTTAAAAGTGGTTTGCGCCTTGAAAATCTGCCATGCAGGCCGTTTTTGCCCAGTCTCTTTCTTATGGTGGAGTCGTGAACACTGACCTTCATTGAGGCAAGTGAGGCCTGCAGTTCTTTAGATGTTGTCCTGGGGTCTTTTGTGGCCTCTCGGATGAGTTGTCTCTGCGCTCTTGGGGTAATTTTGGTCGGCCGGCCACTCCTGGGAAGGTTCACCACTGTTCCATGTTTTTGCCATTTGTGGATAATGGCTCTCACTGTGGTTCGCTGGAGTCCCAAAGCTTTAGAAATGGCTTTATAACCTTTACCAGACTGATAGATCTCAATTACTTTTGTTCTCATTTGTTCCTGAATTTCTTTGGATCTTGGCATGATGTCTAGCTTTTGAGGTGCTTTTGGTCTACTTCTCTGTGTCAGGTAGCTCCTATTTAAGTGATTTCTTGATTGAAACAGGTGTGGCAGTAATCAGGCCTGGGGGTGACTACAGAAATTGAACTCAGGTGTGATAAACCACAGTTAAGTTATTTTTTAACAAGGGGGGCAATCACTTTTTCACACAGGGCCATGTAGATTTGGAGTTTTTTTTCTCCCTTAATAACGTAAACCTTCATTTAAAAACTGCATTTTGTGTTCAATTATGTTATCTTTGACTAATAGTTAACGGTTTTTGATGAGCAGAAACATTTAAGTGTGACAAACATGCAAAAGAATAAGAAATCAGGAAGGGGGCAAATAGTTTTTCACACCACTGTATATACGCTCACTCGTTCACTCACTTACTCATTAATCTGCACTCACTCAATCATTCATTCATTCATTTACTCACTCACTAACTCACTAACTCACTCTTGTACTAAAGTGCTCAGACACCCACAGATCCATTTACATCACTCACTTGAATTTACTCACTGAATCAGGCATTATTTCCTTAATTCATTCAGTCACTCAGCCACTAAAACATTTAGTGATTTACTCTGAATTTCTCACATACAGTACTGACTTACTTATTCACATACTGGTCACTCACTCACTCACTCACTCACTCACTCACTCACTCACTCACATACAACACAAAGCACTTACTCACTGATTCACTCTTTCACTTCAGTCATTCACTTACCGACTTGCTTAATGACCCTGATTTACTCACTCAGACTCATTCACTCCCTCATTCACTCCCTCATTCACTCCCTCAGTAACTCAACCAGTCAGTCACTCTTTACATCACTCACTCACTCACTCACTCATTGAATCATTCACTCTCTAATTTACTAAACCACTTACAGACTCACTCACTCATCGAATCACACACTCAGTAACTCGGCGAGACACTGATTTGCTCCACCGCTCACTGAATCATTGAATCACTTACTGACTCTCTGACACACAGTCACTTTACTTTCCCACAAATGATTAGGGTTTTTTTTTATTGTTTGTTAAACTAACATTAAAGCTGTGCTCCTGATAACAGTGCCCTACACGTGGAGGTTAAAGAGGTCACAGAGTTTATGATTATTATTATTTTAGAAAGACATCGTAACGACGCGTGACTAAAGCTGAGGAGGAGCAAAAGAGAGCGGCTGCAATCATGTCACTTTCCTCTCTCTATTTATTCTCCTTTATAAGAGTAAAGGACAAAAAAAAATCCAGAAACAAAACAGAGCGCAAACGGCGGTGAAAAGGGTCACTGCGGAGACAAAAGCGGGGAAGTAGAGGAGGAAATCCAGCATGTTTGCATATGCAAATTTTATAGAGCACCAATTAAGGAGGCTTGTTTTATGACGCTTTTTATGAGAAAACAAAAAGGCAATGGCTTTCCTTCAAGGCCTCCTCAGGCACACACACACACACACACACACACTGAGGAAAGGATGCCATGCCTGTTTATTATTCTAATCACATGCACACACAGCATGAGGAAGGAGTGTGTGCGTGTGTGTGTGTGTGTGTGTGTATATATATATATATATATATATATATATATATATATATATATACACAGACAAAAGATTTATACACAGGTAAAGAAATATTGTGCAATATATATTATATCAATATAATATTAATAATATTAACATATACTGTATGTATATTAATATAGAACGTACAGCAATATATTTTGCATTTAAATATTTATACACATTTTATTTAAGTGTGGATTTGTTTCTTTGGAATTATATATAAACACTACCGTTCAAATGTTTGGGGTCACTTGCAAATTTCTTTGTTTTTGTTTAGTGATTTATTTTCTACATTCTACAACAATACTGCGGATTTCAAAACTATAAAATAACACATATGGAATTAGGTAATTACGCAACAACAAGAAAAACACCAGTTAGTTGTTATTGTAAGACACAGAGGTCGGCCTTTCTGTAATAGTTCCTGCAAGAACAGTATTGTGTCAAGTGCATCTGCAAAATCCGTCCAGCACCATAATGAAACTGTCCCTCATGAAGGCCGTCCCAGGAGGACGAGACCAAAACCTACCTCTGCTGCAGACGAGAAGTTCATTTAGAGTTATCAGCCTGAAAAATGACCAATTAACAGCAGCTCAGATTAGAGGCGTTATGAAGTCTTTACAGAGCAGAAGTAGCAGAAACATCTCAATATCAACTGTTCAAAGGAGATTCATGAAAGTGACCCAAAACTTTTGAACAGTAGTGTATATATATAAACAAAGTAACAAATTCAAAAACCAAATAACACAAACAAAAACAAAAATGTAAATAACAAGACTGAAAACTAAATAACAAAACCTAAAAACAAAATAACAAATTCAAAAACAAAATAAAACCAAAAACAAAGTAACAAATTCAAAAACAAAATAACAAAAACAAAATAACAAAACCATAAACACAGTAACAAAGTCAAACACAAAATAAAAAAAAAAAAATAAATAAATAATCCAAAAACAAAATAACAAAAACAAAATAAAACCAAAAATAAAGTAACAATTTCAAAAACAAAATAACAAAAACAAAATAACAAAACCATAAACAAAGTAACAAATTCAAAAACAAAATAACAAAAACAAAATAAGAAAACCAAAAACAAAGTAACAAAGTCAAACACAAAATAACAAAAAAAACTAAGAAAACTAATCCAAAAACAAAATAACAAAAACAAAGTAAAACCAAAAACAAAGTAACAATTTCAAAAACAAAATAACAAAACCAAATACAAAATAATAAAAACGAAAACAACATAACAAATGAGAAAACACAACGACAACACAGTCAGTCAAATAAATGTATACTGTATATACAGTTGGATGTTATAAATCATATACCATAACATTATTAATATCGGGTATGTAATACGAATAAATCAAATTAAATAATTCCTAGACGATAACTTGCATTGTAAGAATTGGCTGCTGATTCCAGTAAGAGCGTCACGGCGTGTGTGGGCCGTTTCACTGAGCACGCTGCTGCCCACGAGGCCAGAGGTTATTCCCTACGTAATGATGCATGGCCTGTAATGTTTAACCAACAGCCTACACACACACACACACACACACACACACACACACACACACACAGTGCTTAAACTCTACAATGCAGATTTTCCTACCTTTTTGGAGACGATGATGATTTAATTCCTCCAGAATCTGATACTGCTGGTGGTATTTTCTTTTTTTTGTCGCTCATATTATTTCTGACTAATCATAAGTTTTAAATTAACGTGAAATTTACGTATTTCTAAAACTTTGTGTTTAACAATTTGTAAAGTTGTAAGAACAAATGGAGGATTAATTTAAATCCACAGTATCAGTAAGTGAGTAGTTGAGCTTCTCAATTAAGTAAGTGAGTTTCTTTGGTATTAACTCTGAGATTTTCACATAATCTAAAATTAAGATTTAATGATTTATCATCTGTACCTTACAGCACAGTTAAATGATTGGTTTTACAAATCTGAGCTGGGATTTTAAAGAAGGCTGTCTGACTGTGAAGAACGAGGCGGCTCGGAGCCCACTGCATGAACATTCAAGCGAGAAGAACGCCTGAGTCTTAAAAGAAATCCATGGATAACTTGTGGCCATCTTGCGGAAGAGACGCATCTGTCTATATACATAATCATTCACCAACACCACTTGCACATTACAGGAACTTGGCTTGGAGTTATTTCCGCATCACATGTACAGTCCTGACATCGCTCCAAACCATTTCCACATGTTTGAGGCATTTAAAGAGCTCCTGGGAGGCCGGCGTTTCAGGTGTGAACCAGACAGATAGTCAGATTATGGCTCACTGAGAAAATCTGTCTACCTTGATGGTATCCAATAAAGGTTTAAAAGAGTTCTAACTCTGAAAACTATGTTCTGCATCTATTATAAGCAATTTTTCATATAATTAGAAATATTTTGCCATGAAATCAAACACGAATTTGGAACAAAAATAATTTTGTTATAAAAGAGCAACGTTGGTTAAAAAGGTGAAGAGGTTACAGAAAAGGTGAAAAAAGGTCACGCCAAGGTCAAGGGGTCATTCATATTCTTCAAGAAAGTGACAGACCAGGGAAAGGAAGGTGAGCTGGTATTGTAATGCGGCGCCACCTCAGGTGACGGACCCTTTGATGCAGCAGGATTCAGCGCAATACAACAGCACCCACTCAGGGGGCAAAGACCAGGGAGTCCATGGGAAAGAAAGAAACAACAACCAACAACAATTACGACAACAACGCCCGGGGGTGAGCTTTTTGTCCGTAAAGAAAATGAACGCAGCTCTGGGCGGGGTGGTGGGTACGAGAATCACAGGAAGGGATAGAAAGGGAAAACAAATACGACAGTAGGTTGAGGGATGGATATGACGGGGAATTAATGGGGACGTACAAACCGATATAATAATATTCACTTTAATATACTACTATACTATGTATTGTCTTTATTGAACGATTAAAGTTGGAAGAGATAAACCTGCTACCTGTGGGAGAGACTGAGATGCAAAGGTTTGAGACGTTGCTTAGGTCCTGTTTTGAATGCTATCATGAAATCAGCTTCTAAGATCCATATCTTACAAACACACCACTCCATGTTTCATGCAAAACAACATAAAGTTGTTTTGCATGAGTTTCCTGTTTTTTGCAGAAATGAAAAAAGGGTGAAGGGTGCGTCCAACAAAAACCAACAAAAGGTCAGAAAGTCTTCTAACTCGAGGCGTCTCTTCATTACATCCTGGATATTTAACCTAAACGTTCTCCTGAAACAATGGAGACGGATGATTTGGCAATGTTTTGGCTCCTGTTTGTTCTCATGCTGGCGCCAGGTACGTGCTGGATGTCTGATAAGTGTTTTGTTTATGAAGACATTAACATGATCGATAACGTCCAATATGCACATCGTCCGGAAGGAAACCTCACGGCGCATTGCATTAATGTTCAGGATGTGAAGTCGGATCTTGCTACGCTTCCTCGACAAATCGACAGCCTTTGCCTGGAAGCTGGTCCTGGAATGGTGCTTCGACCAAACGCTTTAGAGCGCTTCTCCATGCTTGAGCAGGTCTACATTCGTGACTGTCCTGAAGCGATTCATCCTGGAGCTTTCGCCGGACTGAGAAATTTGCGCTCAATATCATTCAAGGAATACGAACGTTTTTTAGAAATCAAATGCTGTAGTTCGTCAGTGTTTCCGAACGCTTTCAGCCAGCTACCCAACTTGACCCAGCTTTTCTTTCATAACTACAATCTGTCCACCGTGTCAGCTGATGCATTCAATGGACTAAAAGATCTAAAATCCTTGCGATTCGACAGCTGTGGCACGGAAATCCTGGATATTTCATGTAGATTTGCGGAAGTCTCGAAATCGCTGACATCGCTGTACCTGAGTGGAGACGAAGACCTGGTGACCCTGAGTCACAGAAAATGTCTTCGTTTAGAGAACGCTTCCATTTCCGAACATTTCAAATCTCTGAAACGTCTCGATTTTGTTTTTCCAAATCTGAAATTTTTGGACGGACATGTTTTTCAGTTCTTCCCAGAGATTTCGTTTCTAAGTATGCCCCTGAACCCGGTTCTGAAGTTGCAGCTCTTGCAGTCCGGAGTGCGAAAGATCGAGTCACTGGAGGCAGACCTGGGACGAGGCGGTCTCGGGTTGGTTTGTGATATTGTATCAAATCTTTCGGTTGGAAACCTGCATCTAAAATCAGAAACTTATTTAGGAGATATCGGAGTTGAAGGATGTCACGGATTACGCAAAATAAAGCTCGTGAGCTCTTTCGTGCGAGACGATTTATGTTTTGTTCGATTTCTGAAAAATCTACTAGTTCTGGAGTTGGAGGGACATTTTTTGGGACGGTCGCTCGAGAATCTGTGCGAACCATCCGATCCTGTGACTCTGTTACAGAAATTCAGCCTAAATAGAAGTAAGTTAAATAAAATAACCAGGCGGCAATTTTATTGTCTGAAAAATCTCATCACTCTCGATCTTTCCCAAAATAAAATCTCTGTGATAGAGGATTTTACATTTAAAGGAATTGACAAGTTAAGCGAAAAGAGTTTATCATACTTGACTGACAATCGGACTTTTAATGGTCTGCGTAGTTTGGAATATTTAGATTTGTCAAGAAATGAAATGTCTTCGATTAACTTTGCTACATTTGACGGCTTGGACAGTCTGAAAGTCTTGAACTTCCACAGCAACAAGATAACTCAGATCACAGCGAATCGTCTGATCGTGCCTTCAGGATTGGCCAGATTGGAAAGTTTAGACTTGTCGAAAAATATCATCGCACATATTTCTGACTTCGCATTCAAGCAAATGAAAACTTTAAAGATTCTAATATTGGATAAAAATGCCATTTCCAATATCAGCAGGTTCAGCTTTTTTGGTCTGGATCGTTTAGAGTCACTGACACTCGAACATAACGTTGTGAAATATTTCGAGCCCTCTGCCTTGACCAGTTTAACCTCTTTAAGGAGATTCTCAGTCGGTTGTCTCAGACATCCGTCGTCCGAGACAGCGCAGGCCGAGATCAATCTCGGTCTCCTGTTTGGTCGCATCCCGGTAAACCTCACCGAGCTCTCGATCAGCTCTTGTAGCCGTCCGATGAGTATCGCGATTGGGACTGAGAGTGCCCTCGAGTCTGGTCTCCATCTTCACATCTTTGGGAAAAGCGTTCGTTTGCTTGATTGCGAGAAGCCGTTCTTTCTGTCCGTGGTCAACCTTACAGCTATAGTCGACCAGCTGTTGTGCGGCTCACGCTTTGCTGGGAAATACTTTAAATCCTTGGAAAGCTTTACGTTATCTCCACAGGTTATGACCTCTTTCGTTGATATGGTTGATCTTAATACACTTTTGCGCCTTCGAAAGCTGGAATTCTTTAACGTCGACCTGACCGACCAACCTCACCTTGGTATCCTGCTCCACAATCTGACCGCGCTGAAAGTTTTCAATTTTTTCCGATCCAGGATTCCCTTGTTCATTGAAGACTTTACCAAAGACTTGAAGTCTCTTGAATATCTTATTGTAAATGTTCAAAATGACTTGAGTCTGGTGGAAAACTTTGCCAGGCCACTGATAAATCTGCGCTATGTTTTTCTGATTAACCTGGTGCTCCACTGCAGCTGTGACAATGCTTGGATTAGCGAATGGGCCAAACACCAAAGACAAGTTCAAGTCGTAACGTGGATGTCCAACGGCGGCATTGTTTGCCGAAACATTAACGGCATCCAGAACTTTGCCAAGTACACCGAATCCAGCTGCTCATCACATGTGGAATTTGTCCTATTCGCCACAACTTCTCTCTGGATTCTGCTTTTCATGTTAGTGGTCCTAGTCCATAAACTGGCCGGAGATTACCTGCTGGCGTTCATATACATCGCTCGTGGCTGGGTGGACGCAGCCGTGAGAAAAAACCCTGACAAGCGCTATCAGTACGACGTTTTCGTGTCGTATTCCGGAACGGACGAGCGCTGGGTCGTCGACGAGCTGCTTCCCAACCTGGAGAGACGAGGACCACCTTTCCTGCGCCTCTGTCTCCACAGCCGGGACTTTCACTTAGGCACGGACATCGTTGAGAACATCACGGGAAGTCTGTACAGGAGCCGGTACACGCTCTGCCTGCTCAGCCGTCACTACCTACGCAGCAAGTGGTGCTCTTTGGAGATGAAGCTGGCCACTGACCGCTTGCTCGTGGAGAACAGGGACGTTCTGATCGTGGTGTTTCTGGAGAAGATCTCGCCTAAGAAGCTGTCCGTTCACCACAGGCTGGCACGGGTGGTCAAGAGGAAAACGTACATAGACTGGCCCGAGGAACCTGAGAAACAGACGGCATTCTGGAACAGACTATGGGCCAAGCTCGCGCCCAAACCCGCCCGTCGAATGTAATCGCTCTTGGATATGTCTAGGTTCTTAGATAAGCGTTTGTAGTAGAAATAGATAACCAGTGAATTGTTTTAGGAAAAGTGTCAGTTTGTAGTACATTTATATTGAGATCATCATTAGTATCATCTCATTTGTCAAATTGCTGTAAGCAACTTGTACTGTATGTGTATACAATCTACATCTTTTTTTAAAATTATTGTCCCTAATCTGATCATTTTTCACCATTCACCTTAGAACATTTGATTCTTAAAAGTGTTTTTGTTTGTTAGGTAAGAAAAAAATCAATGCAGCTCAAAATTGAACCAGCAGAGGGAGCTGTAACAACATCATCAATGTCTCCTCCCTATGCTGATGTTTGAAGATCTTGACTTGTGTGTATAACAGTGTGCAGTGTCCTGCTGCCACACTGAACCAGGGTTTCAGGGACACACCCACATGACCATATATGGGCACAAAGACACACCCTCTCAGGCCTGTGATTTGCAGTCAGACCTTACTGGGTGGAATTTCTCAGTTGCGACATGTTTATAGGAAGCTTCTTCATCCTAGTACGCAGCTGTTACTGGATGTTTCCTTTTTTTCTTGTGGTCTTCTACTTCCTCAACCTGCACTTTGTGTTGTTCATCTACGTTCTTGTTTCTATACCTCCTCAACCTGTTCTTTAATCTGCCCTATGTGTTCTTCTAACTACTCAACCTTCTCCTCAACCTTCTTCTTCTGTTTCTCTACCTTCTCCTTATATTGTTTCTCTACTTTCTTGAAATGGTCCTTATGTTTTTCTACCTCCTAAACCTTCTCCTTGTGTTGTTGCTCTACTTTGGTGAAACGCTGATTGTGTTTTTCTTTCTCCTCCTCGATCAGCTGCTCGTGTTCCTCTACCTCCTTAACCTTCTCAATGTGTCGTTCCTTGAAATGTGCTTTCTTGAAATTCCCGTTGTGTCTGTCTCTAAATCCTCGATCTGCTCCTTAGTTTGCTCCTTGTGTTCTTTTACCTCCTTAACCTGCTTCTTGGGCTCCTCTATCTCATCAACCTGCTCCTAGCGTTCCTCTAGAGTTCCTCCACCTTCATGTTGTGTTATTCCATTTCCTTATCTGCTCCTTTATTCATCTACTTCCATGAATGAATAATTAATGGTCTAATATTAAACCTGAAAGGTGTATCATTAAGCATGGACACTTTGGACATTCCTCCTAAATACATTACAGATCCAATTTAATCAAACTTATAACATGTCTTTGGTTCAGTTTTTATATAAACTATTCTTGATGCTTGTGTGTTCCGCCAGTGAATATATTCAGATATTTATTCATTCATCTTCTATACCGCTTTATCCTGTATTTAGGGTCACGGGGACCTGGAGCCTATCCCAGGAGACTTCGGGCACTAGGCGGGGTACACCCTGGACAGGGTGCCAATCCATCGCAGGGTACACACACATACACACACTCACACACCCAATCACACACTACGGGCAATTTAGGAACGCCAATTAGCCTAACCTGCATATCTTTGGACTGTGGGAGGAAACCCACCAAGCACGGGGAGAACATGCAAACTCCATGCACACAGAGACGGGAATCGAGCCTGGCCGGGGAATCGAACCCGGACCCTGGAGGTGCAAGGCGACAGTGCTAACCACTACACCACCGTGCCGCCTTCAGATATTTACTTATTTGTAGTATTTATATTCAGATATTTGCGCGCATGTATTTTGTCCTTTGATGCCAGGTCTGGTTCGTTTATGTTTTTTCTTTTTTTTTCTTCTGTCTTCTTTAATTAATCAAACCTTCCTGTCTGTGACGCATCATTTTCATTAGTGCATTGCCTGCAGGATCCGAGTAAATTCTTGCCGTTATACCTGCGTATTTCTTCAACACTTTTTAGTCAACTATTTCAAATAGATGTTATTTTGAAGAAGAAAAACAATCTTTTTTTTTTTTTTTTAAATAAAAACAGAAATTTAATTCATAGTAACTGCTGTACCTGATTGTTATGCACTTGTCCTTACGTTGCTGATACTTAATGGTGCTCATATAGATTTGGCTCGCAGACCAAAGAATGTACACACTAATGGAGGCTTTTATTCAACATATTGCAGAGTCTGTGCACGTCTGGCCAAATCACTCACATGCACAGAATGTTTAATATCTACTGTACCGCTTCCCTAAAGCCCCTTGAAAAACTCTTGTGGATCTGTTGTAGAAACCGGGCTTGGTTTAGTTTTAGGCTGCATTCACATTACCAACCTGAAGTGACTCAATTTAGAATTTGTTTTTACCCCAATCTGACACATAAATCTGATTTATTCTATGTCTGTCTGAACGAAACAACAAATCAGATTTCTTGTCTCGATCAGATCTTTCTCACTTTCATATGTGGCTCTGAATCGGATAATCACTATATTGCGAAATCTATGAACTTGAGTAACATCCAATTCTTAATCCACTGGGTTTAATATGATGTTTGCAGTTATAACGGCTTCTGGGAGGAATTTTCATAAGATTGAGGAGTGTGGGGTCACAGGGGTAGCTCAGTGGTTAAGGCATTGGACTACGGTTTGGAAGATCCAAGGTTCAAACCCCACAACCACCAAGTTGCCACTGTTGGGCCCTTGAGCAAGGCCCTTAACCCTCAACTGCTCAGATGTGTAATGAGATAAAAAATGTAAGTCGCTCTGGATAAGAGTGTCTGCCAAATGCCTAAATGTTTATGGGAATTCTTCCAGATGGTCAAAAATTGTAGCTTAGTTGCTGTAGTTCCCAAACGCTTCCACTTTGTTATAATACCATTTATACAGTGTGGAATATTTAGTAATGAGGAAATTTCACTAATGGTGACTTTTTGCCTCTGCGTTTGCGTGGGACGTTTGCTGACATCATCTGCGATTTCATAACAGTGCTAAAACAGCTAAAGCGAGGCATCTGGCTTCCTTCCTTCCTCTTGTCCTCAACAAAAAGCATCTATTGTTTGAAATAAATACTACTTGTTTTAGTCCAGATGGTTCAAGGAAAGACATATAGATTTGCGCAGGCGTGCGCTTTCAGAGGACAGATAAAAGTTCACTTCCCCACGGTGTAAAACAGACAGACCATATTCTGCACTTCTCAACCATTATTGGGTCCAGATATTTATTTATTTTTTAACAAGAGGCATTCAAGTCAAAGCTGGACTTTTTTTTATCGTGCAGAATAACAGAACTGGGCGGCACGGTGGTGTAGTGGTTAGCACTGTCGCCTTGCACCGCCAGGGTCCGGGTTCGATTCCCCGGCCAGGCTCGATTCCCGTCTCTGTGTGCATGGAGTTTGCATGTTCTCCCCGTGCTTGGTGGGTTTCCTCCGGGTACTCCGGTTTCCTCCCACAGTCCAAAGATATGTAGATTAGGTTAATTGACATTCTAAATTGCCCGTAGTGCGTGAATGAGTGTGTGTGTGTGTGTGTGTGTGCCCTGCGATGGATTGGCACCCTGTCCAGGTGTACCCCGCCGTGTGCCCTAAGTTTCCTGGGATAGGCTCCAGGCCCCCGCGACCCTGTATATAAGGATAAAGCGGTACAGAAAATGAATGAATGAATGAATGAATAACAGAACTGCCTTCATCTATTTCTCTATTCAAAAAGGGATTTACTGTACAATACACAAATGTCCAACTTCCGAACGGTAGTGAGTTGATTAATGCGCTCAATACTTTGTGTAGTAAATCTTTTTGCGATTTGATCTTAGGAAATATTCTAGTATTTTGAGATTCAGATGTGACAACAAACTTTTTTTTTTATCTTGACCTCCAGACTTTTAAGCTTTTCCTCACTTAACTTTCCCCTTTAGATCTGTCCATTTTAAAGACACAAGAGATGGAGAAGGACGGTGGAGGGGTGACATGAAGGTTTTTTTTTTCTTATATACAGTAAGTGGAGCAAGATGTTTTCATTGCTTTATGGCAGCATGTTATTGGGCTTACACTGTGTGTACAGGAGATAAACCAGTGGAGACGCTGATTCCGCATAATGGAATGGCACTTGACAATGAATAAATAAATAAATAAATAAATAAATAATAAATAACTAAATAAATAAATAACTGTTTCTGCCGCCAAGTGCAACAACCCACTGGGAAAATGACAGATGTACCGTATGAGTATATGAGTAGAACAGATGACCAATCCGTCCCTGCATATCATACACAATCCAATAAAAATGGTCTTGCTAAGTGTTGAAGCGTGTCCTTTAAGACATACCTTGAGCACGATTTCAGTTAATCAAATCTAAATTAACTGTGCTTAATATTTGCAGAACATGTTTTCTGTAAAATGTTCAGCTTTAGATTGTTTACGTCTGTTCCCCTGTGTCATTTGTCCAGGGGTGCCAACACTATTAGCTATTAGTTACCTTTATTATTATTGTTTTTATTTTACATGGATTCACTATTACTGGAACACCGATATTTAATGGCCTTCATACATTTAATTCAGGTTACAAGTATAACTATGTGTATATATATATAGTGAGTAAAGACATTATACGCAATTACTTGTTTACTTTTGTGTTGTTTTACGTGTGTGTGTGTGTGTGTGTGTGTGATCTGGATTCTGCTGTGCTCTTTGAAGTGCTTCCTTTTAAAGGTGGTGTGTGACCGGTGTACAAAATCAAATGTAACATTCATTGTAGAACTGATAATGCGCATGTGAATATAAATATATAAGTGTCAGAGCTGCTGTTATAGAAAATTAATCAACATCATCCGACCAATCAGAATCGAGCATTCTGCAGCGCTGTGGTCTAAATGATTTATGAATTTCTAAGAGTTTATTCTTTTGTTTGTTCCTGCTGAGTGCAGTCTCTCTCTCTCTCTCTCCATCTCTCTCTCTCCGTCTCTCTCTCTCTCTCACCGTCTCTCTCTCTCCGTCTCTCTCTCTCTCTCCATCTCTCTCTCTCTCTCCATCTCTCTCTCCGTCTCTCTCTCTCTCCATCTCTCTCCGTCTCTCTCTCTCCATCTCTCTCTCTCTCTCTCTGCGCATGCGTGGTGTGACAGGGAAGCGAGCGTGGCGTGTAGAGCGCGCGAGGGCGATTGGTGTTTTGCCAATTTTCTTTTTGTGCATTTTTTCTTTCGCCAATTATTACATCTTTTTGGCTTTATATACTTTATTGTGTGAGTGTGTGCGCGAGTGAGTGTGTGTGAGTGAGTGAGTGTGTGCCTGTGTAAGTAAGTGAGTGAGTGAGTGTGTGCGTGTGTGTGTGTTGCTGGAGCATGGCGGCTCCGGACACACAGCGGTATGAGAGTCTGACTCGCCGGCATGGTGTGCGCGTGGTGTGTGTGCGCGTGGTGTGAGCGCGCGGCGAGTTTAGAACAGTGCGTGTTGGCGGTTGGTGATGTGGTGGGACACGAGAACATCGTCTCTGCTTCCCGCATGAACAGCGCTGTTGTTGTTTTTGTAAATAGTGTAGATAAAGCGATTAAAATAGTCCAAAACGGAATGAGTGTAAATAATGAGCACATACTGGTTTCTCCCCTGAGCTCCCCAGCTAAGAAAGTAGTTCTGTCTAATGTCCCTCCTTTTATATCAGACAGTGTGATAGCAGCAGAACTGTCCAGATACGGACACCTGGTCTCCCCCATAAAGAAAATCCCCCTTGGCTGTAAATCCCCTCTGATTAAACACCTGGTATCTTTTAGGAGAGTTGTTTTTATGATTTTTAAAGAGGGTGTCGAAGAGCTAAACGTCATTTTCAAATTCAGAGTCAAAAGTTTTGATTACAACATCTTCGCCTCCTCAGACACCGATATTAAATGTTTTAAATGTGGTGCAATGGGACATCTCGTCCGTGCCTGTCCTGAAAGACAGAGCGATCCCGATGCTCCTGTTCGACCCGGTCAAGACGCGACTGTGCCGGCCGTGGCCGTCCGCTGAGGGACCCGGAAATGCTGCTGAACCAGTACCCAAAGAGAGCGAATCCCAAGCCCAGCCTGCAATCCAAGAGCCTACTGAAACAACGTCGACACCACAAGCAACATACTCGACTAAACCGGATCGAGGGGAACCCAACGTGACCCAACCGGCGCCGGAGAGGCCGAGCACAGCCGATAAGGTCACAGAGGGCTCGGGTGCAGCGCTGGAGTCACCTGTCCTCTTGGCGATGGGCACAAGGGCGAAGAGTCGCCAACTGGAAGCAGCAGCCACTGCACTGTCACAGGGGGACGAGGCGGACATAGAGATGGAAGAGGAGCCCCTCTTCAAAACACCTAAAAGGAAAAAAGACCGCAAGGGAGGAGGAAAAAAACTCCCCAAAAAAGACACAGAAACAGAATCAGACAGTGACGGATACATTTCGGACTCTGTGCTGATTCTCACCCCTGAAGAAGAGAGAATGCCAGTGATGTACAGCGAGGAGTCCATACATACTTTCCTAGAAAAGACAAAAGGAGGCTCAAAAGTCAAACTGGAAGATCACTTCCCAAACAAGAGACAGTTCATTCATGATGTTAAATACTACAAAAAACACACAGCTTTCGTTGACCGGGAAATATTCAGGATAAAGAAATGGATCACTAAAATAAACAAAGAACTCGCTGAGGAGGACTTCTATGAATGATTTTACCTCTCTGCTGGACACTGGTATGTTTTATTTCTTTCTTATATTTAAGACTGTTTTTTTTATCTACACACCTTTTAATGAATGAAGTAAACATTGCGAGCTTAAATATTAATGGAGCAAGAACATATGAAAAAAGAGCTAAACTATATGAACTATTAAAGCAGAAGCACATTGATGTGGCTCTACTGCAGGAGACACATAGCGACTCCATAAACTCTGCGGACTGGACAAAAGAGTGGGACGGTCTCGCGATCCTGAGCCACAACACACCACTGAGTGCTGGAGTCGCACTGCTCTTTGCTCGCAATTTTATACCGAACTCTTATACAATAGAAGAATTTTTAAACGGGAGGCTTTTAAAAGTGAGAACTTTTTATGAGAATGAGGTCTTTGTTTTTATTTGTGTGTACACTCCCACCAAGGCAGTAGAGAGGATGATGTTTTTAGACAAACTAAACGACGTCATTAATGACTAACTCTGCTGATATTTTAATTGTGGGTGGGGATTTTAACTGCACAACTGACAATCTGGACAGAAATCACAAAGAACCTCACATGGCCTCCCGTAAACGCATGTGGGAGATGATGGAGGCCCAGGACTTAAGTGACATATGGAGAAACCTAAACACAAAACAAAGACAGTACACCTGGGCCCATTCCGTAGATAACACACTCTCTCTGGCTAGACTCGACCGATTTTATTGTTTTAAACATCAACTGTCTTCTTTTACGAAATGTTTTATTTCCCCAGTAGGCATCTCCGACCATAGCATGGTGCAGTGTACAGTCAGTAGGAAAAACCTAAAACCTAAGAGTGCCTACTGGCATTTTAATACTGTACTTTTAGAAGATGCCAATTTTATTGAGTCTTTTACTTATTTATGGGCCAGTCTTAAATCACAAAAAGCAGATTTTAGCTCTCTACAGCAATGGTGGGACCTAGCTAAAGCACAAACAAAAGTTTTTTGTCAACAGTACACTCTCAATGTCACAAAAGACATTGTTAGATCAACGAGAGCTCTAGAGACCCAAATAGTGGAACTCCAGAGTTTGGAGACCACAGGAAATCGAGGAAATATTGAAACCCTCAAAAACAAAAAAGCCATAATGAATGACCTGCTGGGT
Organism: Channallabes apus; assembly: GCA_030522415.1. Taxonomy (NCBI): domain Eukaryota; kingdom Metazoa; phylum Chordata; class Actinopteri; order Siluriformes; family Clariidae; genus Channallabes; species Channallabes apus. The sequence goes on along the minus strand of CM060125.1, from coordinate 29,076,513 downwards.
ACTGCAGTACAGGGGGCGCTGGTCCGCTCACGGTTTAAATATGCTACGGAAATGGATGCTCCTTCCAAGTTCTTTTTCGGTCTAGAACAAAAAAATGGACAGAAAAGAATTATACAGCTGTATAGTAGTGAGTGGTCAGATGCACATGCAATGGAGGAGACCTTTTTAAAAAACCTGCCCAAATTGTCAGACCAAACGGCCACGGACATGGCAACAGAACTGACACTGGCAGAGATTCAGGAGGCCCTCCAAGGTCTGAAGAACGGGCGCGCGCCAGGTATAGACGGTCTCCCTGCAGAGTTCTACAAGGCGTTGTGGGCAGTAATAGGACAGGACGTAGTAGAGGTATTGCAGGACAGCGTGAAAGGAGGAAAGCTCCCGGTGAGCTGCAGGAGGGCTGTCCTGACCTTACTGCCAAAAAAGGGAGACCTGACGCACCTGGGAAACTGGCGCCCGGTATCACTGCTGTGCACTGACTACAAACTACTCTCAAAAGCATTGGCCTCAAGACTGACAAAGGTACTGGAGCAGATCATTCATCACGACCAGACGTACTGCGTGCCCGGTAGGTCTATCTTTGATAACATACATTTAATTCGCGATATTTTGGATGTCTCTAGACTTTTGGATTTAAAGACTGGTCTCATTCTGCTGGACCAGGAAAAGGCTTTTGACCGGGTTGAACATGGATATTTGTGGAAGGTGCTGGAAAGCTTTGGGTTCAACCTAGGTTTCACAGCTATGGTCAAAACATTGTATAGTGACATTGAGAGTGTACTGAAGGTTAATGGTGGTTTATGTGCTCCTTTTAAAGTACACAGAGGCATTAGACAAGGCTGCTCTCTGTCAGGCATGCTATATTCTTTAGCAATTGAACCTCTTTTATGCAAACTGAGAGATCAGCTTTCTGGTTTTAATATACCTCATTTTAACATTTCAACCTGTCTCTCAGCCTATGCCGATGATCTAGCTGTAATGGTCAACACACAGACAGATGTGACTTTTTTAACCGACGTTTTAGAAGATTTTAAGATTTTATCATCGGCTAAAATCAACTGGAACAAAAGTGAAGCCATTTTAGTAGGAGAATGGGGAGGCGAACAGCCCACACTACCAGGGGGTTTAACGTGGAGAAAGAGTGGTTTTAAATACTTAGGTGTCTACCTGGGCAGTGCAGAGTTTTTAAACAAAAACTGGGAAGGTATGGTTGAAGGCATTAAAGGCAGACTGAACAGATGGAAATGTTTAGTCCCAACAATGTCTTACAGAGGACGAGTGCTGGTCATCAACAACCTAGCAGCATCGTCCCTGTGGCACAAACTGGCATGTATGGACCCACCACCAAACCTGCTAGCAAGTATACAGGCCCTGCTGGTAGACTTCTTCTGGGACAAACTGCACTGGATACCACAAAGCCTTCTTCACCTGCCTAAAGATGAAGGAGGACAGGGCCTGGTGCAGCTAGCCAGCAGAACTGCAGCCTTCCGCCTGCAGTTCATCCAGAGACTCCTCACCGGAGCCAGTGACGAAGGATGGAGAGCAGCTGCCTTCACACTTCTACGCACGGTGGGAGGATTCGGACTGGACAGAACTCTGTTTTTAATGGACCCCACAGCACTGGACACGACTGGACTACCAGCTTTTTATCAAAGACTTTTTAAAATTTGGAACTTTTTTAAAAAACAAAACAAGGGAAACAGAACCTTACACTGGCTGCTGGAGGAGCCCCTAGTCTGTGGAGGACGTCTAGACATCTCTAGCGATACCACCCCAGCACTATCCAAGACCCTGGTCTCCGCAGGGATCGTGACACTCCGGCAGCTGGTAAACATCACTGGAACAGACCTGTCTCGAGCAGAGGACTTGGCAACACACATGGGACTCCGGTCTCAACGGGTCGCCAACCAACTCCTGCATCGCTGGAGAACCACCCTAACATCGGAGGAACGAGTTCAGCTGATGGAATACACAGGAAATGAGACCAGCTCTACAGAAGAGGAACGGTTTCCACAGCTGATCATAACTCCAGACCTAGAGGGACACGGCGGCCCCCTCCTGGAGCACAAGGGTGAGGACGAGATGAACTTTGAGACAGTGTCTGGTAAGGTTCTGTACAAAGCTTGTGTGAAGGTTTTAAACAAGAAAAAACTGAATGGGAGGGTAGACACCCCATGGCGCACTGAACTGGGTTTTAACAATGATATTAAACCAGAGTGGAGAGCACTGTACAAACCACCATTAACCAAAAAGTCTGCTGACCTCCAGTGGAGGATTTTACATGGAATTGTCTCTGTGAACTCTTTTATCTCTATTTTAAATCCTGAAATAACACAAGAATGCCCCTTTTGTTCACAGAGAGAAACTGTTTTCCATGCTTTTATACATTGTTCCAGATTGTCGCCCTTATTTAACCTTTTAAAATGCATTTTTTTACCACTGCATGTAGATTTTAATCACCAGTTTTTTATTCTTGGTTTTAAATACGTCCGGAGAAACAGATTCAAATGCCAGCTTATTAATTTTACCATTGGTCAAGCCAAAATGGCAATCTATATAAGCAGAAAGAATAAGCTGGCACAAAGTACAGACTGTGATCCATGAAAAATCTTCTCCAGACTTGTTAAATCAAGAATTTTAATTGATTTTAATTTCTATAAGAACATGAAGGACATAGACATGTTTAAAACAATATGGTGTTGTGGGGAGACCCTGTGCTCAGTAGAAGATGAGGAATTAATCTTTACACCAAACTTAAACTGAAAAAAACCAAAAAAAAAAACACACACAACAACACAATAACTTTGTATGCTTAAAAGAAAAATTACAATGTCTAAAAGATGTCTTATTTATTTATTTATTTATTTATCTTCTTATTTTTTAATCAACCTCTATTTTTATACAACACAATTTGTAAAATAAAGGATTGTAAAAGTCAAAAGTCTCTCTCCATCTCTCTCCCTCTCTCTCTCCATCTCTCTCCCTCTCTCTCTCCATCTCTCTCCCTCTCTCTCTCCATCTCTCTCCCTCTCTCTCTCCCTCTCTCTCTCCCTCTCTCTCTCTCTCCCTCTCTCCCTCTCTCTCCATCTCTTTCTCTCTCTCTCTCTCTCTCTCCCTCTCTCTCCATCTCTCTCTCTCTCTCTCCATCTCTTTCTCTCTCTCTCTCTCTCTCTCTCTCTCTCTCTCTCCATCTCTCTCTCTCTCTCTCTCTCTCTCTCCATCTCTCCGTCTCTCTCTCTCTCTCTCTGCATTTTGGTATTTAAATACACACGGCCACCGAAATGAAAGTTTATCGATCAAAGCCTCGAGCCACTACAGATAAGGAAATGACAGAAATGAGAAAGAAAGGATTAATTACTCCTCCCTCTGGCACCTTATTGATCACCAACTTTCACACTGTATTAACCTCTAAGACAAGGAGCGAACATGTACTGTAGGAGAAAGCATGTGTGTGTGTGTGTGTGTGTGTGTGTGTTGGGGAGGAGAGAGACTCGAGATGTGACTGTAGATTGTGTTTATTAATATGCAGCTTTTATTCACTTTAGATTGTGACTCTGGCTCAGATGGAACAGATGCAGAACATTTCAGGCTCCACTTTGTTCATTTACTTCCAGAGCGCGGCGATGAATGACAATGTGGCGTGTAGGCTGTTTGGAAAAGGCTGACACCGCTGATTCTCTCTCTCTCACACACACACACACACACACACACACATTACAGCATGAAGGCTTACAGCCAAAGATTTTATTTGTGTGTGTGTGTGTGTGTGTGTGTGTGTGTGGGTGTGTGTGTGTGTAGGTTTGCATTGCTGCTTTTGTGTTTATAGACGCAGTGTACGGTCATTTTCTGCACTCTTCTCATCTCTCTTATATGGTCTTGTTTACAAAGCATGCATCCTTACAAGCCCACACACACACACAAACACACACACACACTGTACGCATTTTTACATAATCAAGCTGTTCAGGGTTTTTTTGTTTTTTTTTAAGTCATTTCTGGAGTACATTGAGAGCGTGCGTGTTCTAGCGAAGAGCACAGGAACGGTTCTGTTTACACTAGCGCTGTTAATGCACCGTTACCAAGACGTGTGTTTATGAAAGACTGAACCGAACAGGATGTCGTGGATTTACTGAGCGAGGTTGTTTACAGAATCCAAGCTGTCATCTTTTTGAGTTGTTCATTATTCATTTGCTCAAGCTTGGCGGTTCTACATAACTTAAGTTAAGTGGAGAAATTGTTCCTTGACGAAGGGGAAAGTTAGGAGTATTCAGAGTCGAGTTACGCGCCTCCATCGGAGTTCATTGGAGTTCACTGATTTTTTTTTGGGTGAAAGCTTGTGAGATGAGTATTATCAGGGAAATTAAAATTAAAGGGAAGTTGGTCTTCCCTGTGTGTGTACACAGAAAAAAATAATTCCTGAAAAGGTGATCACATTTCCCATCTGATATGATTTCAACTGGAAGGCTGCAGACTTCTAAGGCATGTACACAAACTTGAGATGAAAGTGATTTCACACGTCACCTTTAAAGCAAGAAAGTTCGATGTTAATTGAGATACTGAAACCGGTGAGGTTGCAGACTTTCACTTACACACTGAAAATATTGTATATAATTGTGAATATTGGTATCTGATGCACTGCAGTGTCTATCTTTTGTACATGAAGTGAGCCACAGTGATTCGTAGGCATCTATAAATATTTGTAGAGACCAGGTCCGTCCATTTGTAGTTTTGGAAGTTTGACGTTTGTAAGTCGGGGACTACCGGTATTAACATTTTTATATATATATATATATATATATATATATATATATATATATATATATATATATTTTTTTTTTTTTTTTTTTTTTTTCTTTACTCTGACGTTAAAATATCACCATGGATTTATTTCCATACCAAGTACGGCCGTACTGTAGATTGTTTGGTACTAACATGTAACATTGCTGAAACATTTCAAAAAGAATCTTTTGGTGCAGAGAACCAAGTACGCAGTTAAAAGCACAGATAAGTGTACATACACACACACACACACACACACACACGTACACACACGCAGAGCTAAAGATCATGCATAAGCAGCTTTTCTTTATGTCCTCCCAGAGTTTGTTGTCGTGTTGATGAAATGCGGCGATGCATTTCCCTCCTGTCCTGCTGTCCACGCAAAACGAATGGACCAGGAACCTCGGCTTCCGTCCCGTCCATTTAATTAGCGCTGCGCCCGGAGCGGCTCCCGCATTGTCCGCATTCATTCATCAGCCATCAGAAGTACACAGTGCAGCTTTTTAATCCACTCTTAAACAATCCACTCTTGCTTTTTTATTTGTTTCAATTTTTACAACATGAGCAATATTTCTGTCTGCAACAAAACAACTTTAATTCAGTGACTCAGTGACCTCATGTACTCTTCTTCTCTACCTTTATATCTGGCCCTGGGTGAGTTTTCCACAGTATTTGAAAGTCCTTATAAGTCTTCAAAGGTCTCAGGCTTCGGTCACCAAGTCTTCATAACAATTCATAACTCTTCAGATGTTTTTGTTAGTCTTTGCTTTCATTCAACAAATATCTGTATGTCTTCGTAAGTCTTCATCTTCCATAAACAAGCCACGGAATTCCTTTCTAAGAAGTCAATTACAAAGTCCTACAAAGTCTTAGTCTTTAATCAACAAGTCTTCATAAAGCTTTGTAAGTTTTCATCTCAAATCAACAAGTCTCTGTGTGTCTTAGTAAGTCTCTGTCTTCAGTCAAGAAGACGAAAATGCCTCCGTGCCACCTAAGTGCATAACCATACAGGTAGTCCTCGACTTATGAACGAATTCTGTTCCGGGAGCACGTGCTTAAATCAGATTTGTTCTTAAGTCCAACAAAGTGAGTCTTATATGAATTTGACATGAATATACAATGGAAAGCATACTAATAGACTTGACTAAATCTCTGTCCCCTTTCCCCAAACTGCCATCATGTGGCCAAAAAGAAACGTAACATTAAGGAAATAAATCTTACACATCAAATGTCAGTGTTGTCTTTCCGCCTTTAAATTGCGAGGGGAATCCCAGATACCTTTTTGTCTCAGAGCTGTTTTCCACCGTATTGGACTGTGAACTCCTTCTAAAATTATCATTATTCCCCATCAGGAGAGCTTTACAGGATTTTCCATCATTGTATTATTTTTTAACTATCAATAGTCAATTGCATAACTATTGTAATTCATAAAACAATGATTCATCATAAGATTTAGTGTTTTTTATCTGATAAAACAATGTGTCTCATCACCGCACTGTGCCTGAAGTCTACTCACTTTTGCGCCTTCATTCTCCAGAAATTTCATCATTTTTCTTCTTCTATTACATCTCTCAGCTTTTTTTAAGTCCAGAAATACTCCATGTCAATTTTCCAGAAAAGAAGAAAAGTCCCACCAAAAACAATGTGATAACCCACACAATAAAGATATTTTTATTTCCCTTGTTACTTAAAAGCACCTCAGTGACCATGTTGTACAGAGTCAGCAGAATAAAAGAAAAAGAAAAACAACCCTTCCACTCACTAACACTTATGTTCTGTTTACAGGACTTCGGGATTTAGGAAATAATCTTCAAGCACCATTTATTTAAAAAAAAAAAAAAAAAAAAGCTCTGCCTCTAAGCCTTAAAAAATAATGGCACGTTGGAGAGGAGAAGGTCGTCTAAATGTAAATGTGCTTGTGGGGTTATACACTCCGGCTAGCACAGGAGCAAACTAACGACAGTGAAATGAGACGCGCAAGTGTATGTGTGTGTGTGTGTGTGTGTGCGGCAGTGTGTGCATTATGCTCAGGAGTAAGCACTGACTGTCACACACCAAGTCATTTCTCATAGAGATGCTCTTGTGATCCTTGGCATCAGCGTTCATATATGTGTGTGTGTGTGTGTGTGTGAGAAAGAGAGAGAGATAGAGACTGAGACGTTAAATGCTGTCATGTACATGTAGGTGTGTGAGTGTATCTGGTAGTTTAAGAAAAAAAACTAAACATATGAAAAAGCTGAGAAAAGTTCTGACCCCAACCATGTCACTGATTTATTTTCTATTACAGCATGACTCATGTTGTTTATTCATTCATTCATTTTCTGTACCGCTTAATCCTGTGTTCAGGGTCGCGGGGGACCTGGAGCCTATCCCAGGAGACTTCGGGCACTAGGCGGGGTACACCCTGGACAGGGTGCCAATCCATCGCAGGGCACACACACATACACACACTCACACACCCAATCACACACTACGGGCAATTTAGGAACGCCAATTAGCCTAACCTGCATATCTTTGGACTGTGGGAGGAAACCGGAGTACCCGGAGGAAACCCACCAAGCACGGGGAGAACATGCAAACTCCATGCACACAGAGACGGGAATCGAGCCTGGCCGGCGAATCGAACCCAGACCCTGGAGGTGCAAGGCTACAGGGCTAACCACTACACCACCGCGCCGCCTCATGTTGTTTAATTATTTCATAATTGCTGTCTACCTCTAGGTCAACACCACGATCGAACCCTCTCTCACACCCCTCCTTAATGCATTCATCATCAGTCCTGTATGCTGGAGCTGGAGGACGCTCTGTGGCACACTGCACACCAAAGGCAGGAAGAAAGTGATGCGAATGTTCTCAGGATCACATTAGTGAGGATCAGCTACAGGTTCATCAACATGGCGCTGGAGGATGAAGAACGCGTGAGACCCGGTTTTGTAGCGTATGGGAAATAAAGACCATCAGGCTCAGGCGCTTTTCATTTTCTGTTTTATTTGAACTTTTTAATTCCGGGAAAATGATCAGCGTGTCTGTTTAATGTTTAGTCTCCCTTTGAAATAGGATGAGTAAAAGGTGGAACTGTCTAGAAGGAGTTATTTTCTACACACACACACACTAAGCTTTATTAGAATGAGTGCAGCAGATGGTTATGTATTATGTAGAACTGGTGTAGAAATAGTAGAACTAGTTAAAAAGTTAAATCTAATAATAATCTGCTGATCTTTAATGTAATCAGTGATATTATTATTATTATTATTATTTGAGGTTGAAGTCCACGTACGGTTGGCCAGGGGTAGCTCAGTGGTTACGGCGTTGGACTACGGTTCGGAAGATCCCAGGTTCAAACCCCACAACCACCAAGTTGCCACTGTTGGGCCCTTGAGCAAGGCCCTTAACCCTCAACTGCTCAGATGTGTAATGAGATAAAAATGTAAGTCACTCTGGATAAGAGCGTCTGCCAAACGCCTAAATGTACATGTCTGTGTGTCTTTCTGTACAGCAGAACTCTCTCTTATTAATACAAAGAAATGACATTCTGTAAGGTTGAGTATCTGACGCCTTTTTCAGAAAAAGTAGATCAGTTTTGTCTTAAAACGACTCCAGCGTGTTAAAATTTACTTATACCACTTCAGCGCTGTTTTTTCCACCAAAGTGAAAATATTCAGTTGATCGTTTCTCATTAATATCTATTGGTGCAGGTGTTTGTTTACATTGAGACAGTAGCGCATTAGTAGATTATTATAAAGTAGATTATTAAATCCGACACATAACTGTTCATAACATCACTTTTAATCACCTTTTGATTTCACTTATGGTGCAGATTAAACTTCAGACAGAGATCTAAGGACTACAAAAGATTCATTCATTAGAAATGTTATCCATATTTCCTACAGTATCCCTTTACTTTACTCCTTTGGTACATTAGCATCATTTCAGAAATATATCTCGACATCTCAACAGCATTTCTGGTTCCCCTTTAGCCACAACCTCTTCCTGAACCCCGCCTTGCTTTAATTGATCTCAAGGTTCTCGGTATCGAATTGGACTTAACCCACACCACCTGCATTTCACTCTGGGAGCATCGAAGCGCTTCTGTTCCTCTCGGCTTCTTTCTGGCTCAAGTTGCTCATAAATCCGAACCTATCAGAAACTGTAAGTCTTCAAATGGCCTTCGCTGTGACACTTTTACGGCGTCCATTTTCTCCAGAGACTCGTATGCTTGCTCGGTTATGAAGCGCCTCGGCTGAATTACGGAGACCACACTGCTGATCGACAGAAAGCCACTTCCTGTTTATGGCTTTAACACACTTCTTTACTGAATAAGCACCTAGGGGCTGCTTTTATTTTTTTGTTTGTCTTGAGGTTCTACTTTAGATTTGATGAGAGGCAGATAAAGCTTATTGTATTAATGATTATAATTAAGTACCGAAGGCATCACGGTCATGCTGATAATCAGCACAACAGCACGACCTCGAGTGTGATATTGCCTTCATACAACAATTTCACAAACAAACAAATTCTTTCAATTCTTACCGGTACTATGAAGCCAAAAGGTGAGCAGAACAAACCATGGCTTACCTTTATTTTTCCACTTATTTTGTGTGTGTTGTGCAGGGTGGGTGAAAAGTAACTAGGCATTAAAAATTGGGAATAAAATCCATATGTCTAATCCAAATTTATTGAAACAAATTGTTCATGTACTTTACTACATCGAAAATGTAGTTCTCAACCAGTTTCCTCAAACGGTCGGGGATGGAATGCATAGACTTGATGTCCCAGCCAATGACCTGGAAAATGCTGATCTAAAGATGCAGGCACAATAAGAGCTAAAGGGGTTTTCATCAAGACTGTAATGATACTACAAGTTTCATAGCCATTAAATATTCATTCATTCATTTTCTGTACCGCTTTATCCTTATATACAGGGTCGCGGGGGCCTGGAGCCTATCCCAGGAAACTTAGGGCACGAGGCAGGGTACACCCTGGACAGGGTGCCAATCCATCACAGGGCCCACACACATACACACACTACGGGCAATTTGGAACGTCAATTAACCTAACCTAACTGTACATGTCTTTGGAATGTGGGAGGAAACCGGAGTACCCGGCGGAAACCCACCAAGCACGGGGAGAGCATGCAAACTCCATTCACACAGGGACGGGAATCGAGCCTGGCCCGGGAATCGAACCCGGACCCTGGTGGTGCCAGGCAACAGTGCTAACCACTACACCACCGTGCCAACATTAACTATTGCTTAGTTTATTTTCATTGACCCTCTAGTGTGCTATGTAGCACTATTCCATGAATGAGGGGTTAAAGAGGGATTTGCGTTTGGGATTCAGCCTTGTTTAAGAACCTAGCTAGCTTTGTAGCTCATGTTACCCGTAAAACAAATGAGCACTGGTGGTTCGGACATGATTCGAAATGGCTTCGATAAAGTTATTAGGGAGACAGCGTGTTGTTTAAGATGACGTTATCAGATGTGTGTTCTTGCTGAAAATGCTTCTGTGACTGGTTGTGAATGTGGGTTTTGGCAGGCAGCCACTCTCTCCTCAGTACTGTGGACTGTATAGACCCACTCTCACCCATTCTGCGATTGACAGTTAGTGGAATTAATGACTGTTAGCGCACCTGGGACGCCGAGGGAAACATGTAGTTGAACATCCCAGAGCTGTTCTGCTCTGGAGGATCAGAGGGGACGGGGTGCGGTGCGTGGTGTGATTAGACCTGAGAGGTAAGTGAGTGCTGGGCCATTTTTAGCTTTCTACATAAGCATCAGTGCTTTGAATTTGATGCGGGCAGCTACAGGAAGCCAGTGCAGGGAGCAGAGAAGTGAGGTGGAGTTAACCAGAGTTACCACAAGGTTGCGGGAAGTCATTGAAGGAGTCATCCGATTGTTGTCCTGGGAGATCATAAGATCTTGACAGGGGGATGAATCACCTGGGATGAACAGTAGTTTGGTTTTACAGAAATTGAGTTTCAGCTAGTGAGCTGTCATCCAGGATGAGATGTGTGACAGAGATGCTGAGATCTCGGTAGAAAGCTGAGTGTCTGTGGGAGTGTCTGCATAACAATGGTATAAAAAGATGTGTGAGGATATGACCTTACCAAGAGCCCAGATATATATAGAGAGAACAAAAGAGGACCAAGTATTGAGCCTTGTGGGACACCAGTAGATGCAGCTGACAGGTCCAGACGGATGAGGACAGACGATAGTTTAGCTGATCTAGCAGCATTTCTCAGTGACAGACAGAATGCAGTCTCTGTGAAATATGGCACTTTGAATCCAGATTGGACTGACCTCATCCTTATCATTACCTGTGGAATGTATTTTGTCCAAACTAATTATTCGGTTGGAACTACTGTTGTATAATCTGCCTTACAAATCTAACTATAATGTGTAATTCTTCTTCATAAATGGTGTGTGTAGACTCTATGAATGCAGATGTAATTTATACACGTGTTACATTTTACTTGGTAAAATATTTACATCCATTTGTAAATTTGGAGGATCACGGGATATATTAATTATAATGAATCTTGCAAATGAGCAAAAAATCACGAAGTATTCCCCGACACATCCTGTGCACGCATTGACTCTCTCTTTCACCCACACACTCACACACACACACACACACACACACTCCTCCGGTCGCTGTTTATTTAACTCTTTAGTGCCCTAATAAATTCCTTTAAGAGAATTTGTGTCTGCTATTGGGTACTTTCCTCTCCTGCCTTTCCCCCGTGACAGATATACCTTCCTTTGTATTTTTCACTGGAACAGATACACGCAAACACACACACACACACACACACACACACACATTTTCTGGAAATTGTGGACAGCCAGATGTGTGCCCATGTCAGCCAGCTGTGTCTGACATGAATATTCATAATGCAGAAGGATGAGGTCAGGACTTTTAAAGGCTCAGTCTGTACAGTATATGTACTTTAGTAAGACATAGAGTCAGAGTGTGTGTGTGTGTGTGTGTGTGTGTGTGTGTGTGCTTGTCTTTATATACTTGTGAGGACCGACCCCTGACGGGCAACCTTTGCTGTGAGGACATTTTCCTTTGTGAGGACATTTTGGCTGTGTGTGCATGCGTGTGTGTGTGACTGTGTCAGAAAGTGAACAGTTCAGCAAACTGGCCTTTAGATAAAGTCTAAGCTTCAAGTTGTTAACAGTTACTGAGGTCACCTCTCTCTCTCTCTCTCTCTCTCTCTCTCTCTCTCTCTCACATCACTGTAACCACTGTTCCAATATTACTCAAGCATAACTTTCCCGTTCTCTCTTTATCTTTCTGTATCACTCTCTTCTTCTCTTCCCATCTCTCTTAAGAAGGTCCTTGAATCTCGAACATTATTTTGATTTTCTCTAACATTTTTAATGCAAAACATGCCCTTTAAAGCTCTCTCTCTCTCTCTCTCTCTCTCTCTCTCTCTGTCTTTCCCCATACATTCTGAAATTGATTCTCTGAAGAGCACTGATCTGTCCAGCTCATTCTCACACACGTTGTTGACCTTTTTGTGTTATTTGCTGAATTACAGTCATTTACATTCCTACGTTTATTGATCTGGAACACACTCGGATCCAAAGCGACTTCCAAATGAGGCCGGAGAACCGTTCCAAAAATCCGGTGCAAGGCTGCACGCTCGGAGCCGACTGTGAAGCAGACAGTGATAGAGTAGTCTACTAAGTTAAGGCGGAAAGACGGTGACGTTGTTAACATGATAAACATTGATGTAAGACCGTGTGTGTGTGTGTCTGTGTCATACACACTCATTATTAAAATATTGATATATTTAATATATAACCGAATCATGTCAGCTCCATCGCACTACCATGACGTTGATAATTTTTCTATAACAGCCTGGCACTAAGTGTTTTACTTCATATGTCTGATGTCATGGGTCTGATTCATGTGTTTGTGATATGAGTGTGTATCAGTGTGACAGTTGACCCTCAGTGGCTGTAAGACAAAACTACAGGTCATGGTAGCGGTGCCTGGTACAAGTCTACAGAAAAGGGGGGGGGGGGGCACATTAATCATTTAATTTGTCTGATCGACGTTCAGCGTTCCTTCTTCCATTCTATAAGCCGTAATTTACATTCCTGGAACATCCCGGTGCCGGAATGATCGAGGGGTTTTAGTGCTAAAGAAACACGCTGGATGGTGTGATCGGTGACTGCGGAGAAATCTATACGGCGGCGTCATCACACCTCGCTGACTCTGATGGTCCTGCATCGTCATTCGCACTCCTCCAGATTGCTTAGCATACAAAAAAACAAACCCTGCATGGTTTTCAGTTCTGTGCTGAACAGAAGAGTGAGGAAAGGTCAGCTCAAAGATACGATGAAGGCTGACTGACAGGTTGCTTTCTCACCTTTAACACCCACTAGGGGATTTTGTAAGGTGGAAGGACAAGGATTCATGGATTATCACATGTGCTTCATGTCGATCACGACATGCTGGCTAGACCAAAACTTCAGAGACTCTGTGATATGTGTGTGTGAGTCTAACGAATAGGATTAAGCCTTAGAGATTTACCCGATCTTGGTCGATTCCAGCTGTACTGTATCATGTCTGACCCTGTTTTATGTGTGTATGTAAAGAAGAGAATTTCACTGTGGAATGTATGGCGGCGTTCAAGTCAAACCAGGACTTTTAATGTGTTCATCCCAGCGTTTCATTAGTGTTTGGATACCATCAAGGTAGAACGGTTTTTTTTTTCAGTACGCCGGAGCCATGATCAGACTGCCTGCTTCATGTCTCAAACGCCGGCCTCCCTGGAACTCCCGAACAAAGAGTGTAAATAGTTTGTAGCGAGGTCAGGACTGTACGGGGGAAGTAGCAATAACTCCCAGACAAGTTCATGTAAAATGCAAGTGGTGTTGGTGAATGGTTGTGTGACATAGACAGACGCATCCTTTCCATTGATTTTCAAGGATCAGGCGTTCCACTCTTTGAATGTTGTCAATTATGGATGTACGAACTTATTTAAAACATTTGCACTATTCAAATGTTTTACTGCGGTTAAGTGTCTCCTCACCGTACTGTGCTTAAAGTCTTCTGTAAATGGCAGTCGAATTTAAAACTTTTCACCACAAGTCCCAGTTTGACTTGAACACCCCTTGGATATCTGGCACATAAGGAGTTCTTCTTGCCCAGTGTGAGAAAGACGTACTGTAAATAATGAAAATAATGACTATCAGAAATCTTCTGGTTTAGGAACTGGTGCTGCATATTGAGCTTGCATACTGTATTCCAAATGATGTAATAGTAATTAAAAAACAAACTAAAAAAAAAAAAAAACACAAAGACCTTTACTGGACAGTTGTTCATCTCATGCTTAACGTGCGTTTAATGTGCTGAGCTTAAAATTGCACCCCGGAGGAATTACATACCCCATTAAATTCGAAGCAACACTTTATTCCCTGTTGACCTTAAAGCTGAGGTTCAACACCGCTGAGCGCCGAGTGTTCTGCATTCTGTCTCCATTTTCATAAACACAGATGAGTTTGATATTTGTGGATTAAATCCGCATCATCAAGATGAGTGAATCCCCAATGCTGGGATCGGGAGCCCATTTAAAAGATAGTATGCTTGTATTGTAATGGAGGAGTGCTTCATCATTCTATTTCAATGCAAAATCCCAAAGGCCTTTAAATTAGATCTATAAATGCTTCATAACTATAATGCTATAATATACAGTATAGTGTATGTACAGTATCACACAGCAGGGAGGTAGTTTATTTTGTCGTGCTGTTCTGTTCTCATTTGACACAGAAACATTTTCAAACGTCTGTTTTAGAACCTGCCTTATCGGTGGCACAAATTCGGCATTTTTTATTAATTTAACGAGAAAAGAATGAAAGAACAGTAACAGTGCGAATAAAGACTTACATGGATACAAAATAACTTTCTTATGCCTTCCTCTTTACTAACTATACTGTATATATACAGTATTAATTAATAAAAAACAATATTACTTACGGGTTAGCACTGTCGCCTTGCACCTCCAGGGTCCGGGTTCGATTCCCTGGCCAGGCTCGATTCCCGTCTCTGTGTGCATGGAGTTTGCATGTTTTCCACATGCTTGGTGGGTTTCCTCCGGGTACTCCGGTTTCCTCCCACAGTCCAAAGACATGTAGGTTAGGTTAATTGACATTCCAAATTGCCAGTAGTGTGTGATTGGGTGTGTGTATGTGTGTGTGCCCTGCAATGGATTGGCACCCTGTACAGGGTGTACCCCGCCTTGTGCCCTAAGTTTCCTGGGATAGGCTCCAGGCCACCTGTATATAAAGATAAAGCGGTACAGAAAATGAATGAATGAATATTACTTACGTGGTTCCATTGATACGTAAACCCTTTGATGGCGAGACAAAGACCATTTTCTGTCTTTCACTCATCTCTCATCTCAACATATTTTCCTCAGATCAAAATCGCTGCATATCTTTCTTCTATAAGCTTTGAACTTCACACTTTGGCAAAACATTACAGTGAAGATCGCATCCCCTTTTTCTGTCACATTACCGTTAAGGTGAAACCACTGACTGTGAAGAATGGACTAAAAGTGTTTGATGTACAT
Source organism: Channallabes apus (assembly GCA_030522415.1). Lineage (NCBI taxonomy): Eukaryota > Metazoa > Chordata > Actinopteri > Siluriformes > Clariidae > Channallabes > Channallabes apus. The sequence continues at coordinate 29,061,149 of CM060125.1, read as the reverse complement.
TTGAAGAATGTCGAAACCAAGATAAAGACAAGGGCATTTAGAGTCTGTTACTGCAGTTTCCTCAGCAGTCATGGACTTTGGTGATAAGGTGCTATCATCAATCACTAAAGTGAAACTGGTGGAGCAGGAAGCTGACGATGCTGTAAACTGAACTTCTTGTATTGTTCATAATGTTTCTAATGATCTTCAAGACTATTTGTAATTTTAAAAAATTGCATGCATTAAGAAAAAACTCTTTAAATACTTTTTTTCTTGTTCCAGTTTTAGAGTATTGTACAGAGTATTGTAATGTCATGTTTGTCGCACTGTCACTTTGTCACTCTTGTTTGCACATTTGCACGTGCATGTTATGTTGTCTTTTTCTGTATAAAAACGTAGACATTTCACAGCTAGCCAGCTAATTAGGTCTTAGCTAGTTAGTTTTCTATTAATTTATGTTGTAAATGTATGTTGTATGTAGCACCTTGGTTCTGGAGGAACGTTGTTTCGTTTCACTGTATACAGTACTAACCTACTGTAACTGTATATGGTTGAAGTGACAATAAAGCCTTCTTGACTTGACTTGAGTTTCCTGCCAGTGACTGATAACAAAATTACAATTAAGGCATGAATTTGATATAGTATTTATTAAAAACTCAACCAATATTACTGAAACAAAATTTCATATTTACCGCATACATAACTGCAGGCTTGTTTATCCATTTGGGACCAAAGCATTTTGGACTTGTTTGTTGTTTAGATCATTGTGATTCAATAAAGATATGCAAGAATATTTTCTATCACCCTGTAAAACTCATTTACTCACTCACTCATTGTCTATAATGCTTTATCCTGTACACAGGGTCCTGGGGGTCCTGGAGCCTATACCAGGAGACTTAGAGTACAAGTCGTACATCCTGGATGGGGTGCCAAATCAACCCAAGCCACACACACTCATACACACACTCACTCACACACTATGGGCAATTTGGCAATGCAAATTAGTCTAATCTAAATATCTTTGGATTTTGGGAGGAAACACACGAAACATGGGGAGAAAACTCCATGCACACAGACCCCGAGAGAAATATTGTGTATGTACTGTATTCTAAGCAAAAAGAACATTAAGGCTTGTCTCAATTTTGCTAAAAAACATCTCAATGATTGCCAAGACTTTTGGGAAAATACCTTGTGGACCGACGAGACAAAAGTTGAACTTTTTGGAAGGTGCGTGTCCCGTTACATCTGGCGTAAAAGTAACACAGCATTTCAGAAAAAGAACATCATACCAACAGTAAAATATGGTGGTGGTAGTGTGATGGTCTGGGGTTGTTTTGCTGCTTCAGGACCTGGAAGGCTTGCTGTGATAGATGGAACCATGAATTCTACTGTCTACCAAAAAATCCTGAAGGAGAATGTCCGGCCATCTGTTCGTCAACTCAAGCTGAAGCGATCTTGGGTGCTGCAGCAGGACAATGACCCAAAACACACCAGCAAATCCACCTCTGAATGGCTGGAGAAAAACAAAATGAAGACTTTGGAGTGGCCTAGTCAAAGTCCTGACCTGAATCCTATTGAGATGTTGTGGCATGACCTTAAAAAGGCGGTTCATGCTAGAAAACCCTCAAATAAAGCTGAATTACAACAATTCTGCAAAGATGAGCGGGCCAAAATTCCTCCAGAGCGCTGTAAAAGACTCGTTGCAAGTTATCGCAAACGCTTGATTGCAGTTATTGCTGCTAAGGGTGGCCCAACCAGTTATTAGGTTCAGGGGGCAATTACTTTTTCACACAGGGCCATGTAGGTTTGGATTTTTTTTCTCCCTAAATAATAAAACCCCTCATTTAAAAACTGCATTTTGTGTTTACTTGTGTTATCTTTGACTAAAAGTTAAATGTGTTTGATGATCAGAAACATTTTGTGTGACAAACATGCAAAAGAATAAGAAATCAGGAGGGGGGCAAATAGTTTTTCACACCACTGTATTTGCCTACACCATAAGTGAAATCAAAATGTTGAATAAAAGCAATGTTATGAACAGCATGTTATGTGCTGCATTTAAAAATCTACTTTTATTTATTTATTTATTTATTTTACAAAAAAGCTACTTGCTTAATTTAAACAAATATCTGCACCAACAGATATTAATAAGGAAAGCTAAACTGTTTTTATTATTGCATTAATATATGCAATACGACTGATACTTATTTAATAACACCCCACATCTTATTGTATTTCTTGTTAATTGTATTTTTTCGTTGTGTTTTGTTTTGCATTGTGTTTGTTGTTGTTGTTGTTGTTGTTGTCGTCTCTAGAAAGTTCTGTCACCAAAAACAAATTCCTTTTAAGTACAAACGGCAGTAAAGCTCGTTCTTATTTTCATTGTTGCACGATGTAATGAAGAACACACACACACACACACACAGGCGGGCTTTTTCTCTGGACCCCACTCTCACTTGCAGTCTGACGCAGACACCGAGTACAGACGTCTCGCGCCGCATTTGTTCCCAGTTACTACGCGCGTTATTAACAGCGTGCTGCGCGTGCCGAGGTGCTGAAACCCGCTCGTCTTTCCGTCCGTCTCTCTCTCACACACACACACACACACACACTGTGCTGCGCTGTCCGAGGTTCTGACCCCCCCCCCCCCACACACACACACACTCTCTCTCTTTTTCTTTTTCCCTGTAAAGCAACACGCTGTTCGTCAGCGACGCGCGCGCCATTAATGCGACACGCCGCAGACGCGGACGGACGCGCGCGAGAAGAGGATGACGCCGTGTTTAGCGCGCGCGGTGCTGCGCGTGCTGAGCTGCTTCAGCGTGTCGCGGGTTTTGGCAGGTACGTGGACGAGCGCGTCTGTCATCCGCGAGACAAGATTAAAGGCAACGGGCTTTTCACCAGGGCTGTCGCGCGCGAGATAACTCTCTCTCTCTCTCTCTGTGTGTGTGTGTGTGTGTGTGTGATGAGAGACGGGTTTGCATGCACCATGCCAATCATTCTTGTGTAACGCATGTTGCATGACAGATACCTAACAGTAGTTCTTATGCACCTGTTGGTCTCTCTCTCTCTCTCTCTCTCTCTCTCTCTCTCACACACACACACACACACACACACATACAAAAGGGTTTTTTTTTCAATTATTTAAAAAGTTACTTAAAATCCTTTAATTTCAACAAACAACATACAAAGCATAAGCACGAATAACTTCTAATGAAGTTCTTCTTCTTCTTCTTCTTCTTATTATTATTATTATTATTATTATTATACTCTAAAAACTGCTGGGTTAAAAAACACCTCAACCATAACCCGTACTGGGTTGTTTTGACCCAAGTGATTGGTTTAACCATTTAACCCAGAATTGTGGGTTATTTTATTTGACCCAACCAGTGGGTAAAATTAACACTCTTGCAAAAAAACTTCACATAATGTAAATAGATTGTCACAGAATAAGAAAATGTGAATAACTCAATTTTGACAAAAAGAGTGACAGAGTCAGAGGGACCATTTGTTAAATATAAAATAAATGTAACATAAACACTGTAAAACAATGAGAAACAAGAGGCCCCTGTAAATCTGATTTAATGCATTTAATACACTGTTTAAACACTTTTTATATAGAAGTTTTCAATATGTTTTTATAAGTTTTCAAATGCCCACATGACATCAAATATTCCCCATCTTAATATTTTAACTATGAGTTATTTAACCATTACTATTTCATTTCTTTCAAAATTACATTAAAAACAAAAACAATAAAATTTCTTTAAATATTATTGATTAAATGTGTGTGTGTGGGGGGGGGGGGGGGGGACTGCAGTCCTCAAATATTTAATGAGTACTCATGAGCTGTATTGCCTGTCTGGAGCTCAAATCTCCGAAATCGTTGGGGAAATTTTTTAAATAGATGCTATTTTTATATAACTCTACACAAATACATTTTCGCTTAAAACTACACTTTTGACAAAATAACAAAAGTTGGAGAAACCAGAGAATAAAGAATAAACCAGTTGTTGGGTCAAAATAACTCAACCAGGTGTTCATTTGTAAATGACCAACTACATCTCATACGACCCAACATAGCGCAACCCAGCAATGTGTTTAAATTTCTTGAAATAACCCAGAATTTTGACCCAGCGTAGACAACCCAACAACGTGTTTACAGAAACAACCCAGCCTTTTTTTGAGTGTATTACTATTATTACTAATCTATATAAATAAAAGAAAGGTTTTCTCTATTTACAGTACGTCCCTTACATATGAACAATTGAGTTATGAACATTTGAAGATATCACAAAAGTTAAATCACACGTTCAGTGTACATTGTTCCCGGCGGGCAGAGTGGCGTCCGTAAGCAAGCGACAAAGCATCAGTGAAAAAGCAGGAACTGCTAAGAAGCGCCAAGCAATACCGATGGAGACAAAAGTGAAAATAAGTGAGAGAATGGAGCAAGGTGAAAAGATTGCTCATTCTTCTAACATGAATTGTTCAACCATTTTCACAAACCTAAAGGACTAGATCATGGGACACGTTAGTTTTATACTGTGTCTATCCAAGTATGTTCAAATCTTAGAATCCTAGAACCTAGACAATGTTTGTTGGATTTACGAACAAATTGGACTTACAAACAAGCTCTCAGAACGAAAAATGTTCATATGTTAGGGACTTACTGTACATTGGGTCAGAACTCGCTCTTTCAATGGTATTTATAATTTTCCTACATTGGAAGACTTGAAACCAGTCTCAGAAAAAAATACTGTCTGTATATCTGTCTGTCTGTCCAGCCAGATTTTGTCACAGCATCATGCAAAACTGCCTTAATTCTTGTAAAACTTGTCTATTAATTCTGTAATTTGGTGCTTGCCTGAAGTTCGACCTGTGCCTTAAATGAAAATGTTTAGTTACAGTATGAGCAGTTATGTACTGTGCATGCATCAAACTGTGGGCGCGTCTTAAATTGACTGGACAGAATTTATTAAAACTTTTGCAGTTCTTAGATCTCTGCCTGATGTGAATCATATGCAAAATCACAATGTGGAGTAAAAGTGATGTTATGAACACTTCTGTAACGGATTTAATAATCTACTTTAAAATAATCTACTAATGCGCTACTGTCTCAATGTAAACAAACACCTGCACCAATAGATATTAATTAGAAAAGATAAAGTGAATATTTTGACTGGGATTAGTTGATATTTTCACTTTGTCTGAAATAACAGCGCTGAAGTGGTATAAGTGAATTTTAACACGCTGGAGTCGTTTTAAGACAAAACTTCATCTTTATCTGATCGACTTTTTCCATTTCTCATCTGTGATTCTCTCTCCGATTACCGAACAGCGAGTGTATTTGTCTGAGCACCAAAGAAGGACAACTTAGTGTAAACAAGGCGTCAGATACTCAACCTTACAGAATGTTATTTCTGTCTATTAATAAGTTAGACAGAGAGTTCTGCTGTACAGAAAGACACACGTACACGGACGTGGACTTCAACCTCAAATAATAATAATAATAATAATAATAATAATAATAATAATATCACTGATTAAAGATTAGCAGATTATTTCTAGCTTTAACCTTTTAACTATTTTTAAAAACCTTTTCCCGTCAATGACGCCTACTTACACTAGTAAATAATAAGTTCTAATTAATGGTAATTAAGATTATAATTCTGTCTAGTGCAAAAATTTAAAAATGTAATGTTGTATTTGTATAGTTTATGTTCTTATTCCTAAAACAAACAAACAAAAGAATGAAAACTAAAAATAGACAACTGAGTCAGGATTACAGTCATTATTTCTCTAACAGTACAGTATATCAAATATGTCCCTCATGTTTTTTTCCCCATATTTACATTTACAATTAGGCATTTGGCAGACGCTCTTATCCAGAGTGACTTACAAAAAGTGCTTTTAAAGTTTACATCACTGGATACATACTGTACTTACACTGGGTTAACTAGGTTAATAACTAAGTGCCATAAGTCCAACACAACTGGGAAGAGCT